>JAJIBD010000603.1:0-20018 GCA_021461705.1 Cryptotis parvus | reverse complement strand
GGTATTCAACATTCCAATACCAGTCCCACCACCAATGTGCCCTTACCACCACCAAAGACAAGATTTCTAAACCTCCCAGCCTGCTCCCCTTAGCAGGCTCTAATTAATTCACTTTACATTGCTTATTACAAAATATATCTTGTAATGGTGTTGCTAAACTCATGACCTTTTTATTGAGCTGCTACTAAGCAAATTAAGCCATTTGTGTTATTGCTTTCACTATTGAACTTGATGGGCTTCTCAATATCTTTAACAAAGTTGTTCATGTTCATTAGTTACAGACATTCAATATTCCACCCCAGTCCCACCACCACTGCAACTTCCCACCACCATTATTTCCAATTTTCCCAAGCACTTCTTACACCTGCCCCTATAGCAGACCCTCCATAATTTATTATATATTGCTTATTATCATTTGCTAAAAATTATTAAGAAATGTTTTCTTAGAAAAAATGAAGATTGTTCAATCTCACCAGAGTCATTCAGCCATTAAACCCTTGAAGAAGAAATTACTGATATGTTGTTACAGAATAAGCATTGTGACTATATATTTTGTTATAGGTTGCCTTCTACTTTACATCCCATTAAATGTGGTGTCCTACTAGGTATATGAGTATAGTAGCAGCCATAAGCTCCAGGAATTCGAAATTTAACGGGGTGATAGAGATGGAGTTAAATTTCCAACTAGTAGTGGCTTTGGCGCATGGGCGTGATAGCCTGGCCTTCCAGAAGACAAGGGAGATAGAGGGAAGGGAGTCCATCCCCGACTCTGTGAAAGCCTGGAGATTTCAGTTACAAAACCCACATATCTGAGTTTTCAACAGATTAGTTTCTGGGTGGAGCTCATTCGAATGGTTGAATCTGGCCCCTCAACATGATGGCGACTGTGGAGTGTGGAGGTTTTCAGCTGCTGGGGCTCTGCTGGGATGGGCCAGGAACTCACCCATCCCCTTCCGGGTGCTCCAGTTGACTCAGCCTGGCATAGGGACCAGAAGCATCTCTGCCCACTAAATTTTATCTTATGGGTGATAAAGACATGAGTGAGATGCTAAAGTCCATTACAGGGCTTAAGTCATGGCTCAGACAGGTGCTTTAAAACATAGCTTCTTAAAACAGGAGAGTAACCCTATATGGAGTCAGTAACTGAATGCTGAAATCCTAAATACTTTCATAAATTTGTTTTAAAATAAATTTATGGGGCCGGAGCGATAGCCCAGCGGGTAGGGCGTTTGCCTTGCACGCGCCGGCCTGTGCCGCCCGGGTTCGATCCCCGCATCCCATATGGTCCCCCGAGCACTGCCAGGAGTAATTCCTGAGTGCAAAGCCAGGAGTAACTCCTGAGCGTCGCCGGTGTGACCCAAAAAGCAAAAAAAAAAAAAAAATAAATAAAATAAAATAAAATAAAAATAAATTTATGACTTACTATCAGTACATGTTTGGTTTGCTATATATACCTGTAAACCAAGTATCACATAAAAATTCTTTGGCAACAAGAGGTTGTGAGTTTAAAAGTTGAAGCTTTGCAGTACTAGAGAGATAGTTCAGAGATTAAGACTTGCCTTGCACATGAAAGAGCCGAGTCCGATCCCTGCTATCACATATGGTCTTTGTCGAAGTACACTGTTGCCCAGAGCCTCTGCACCTTGCCTAGAGTTACCTCCCTGCAGGTCACTTTGTAGAGATCGGGTGGAAAACAGTGACCTTATGTGGCAGTATATCTTACCATGTATTCTATGTTAGCTGGTATAATTTCTCTCATGCCACCACAATCATCGTGGGCTAGATATCTTACCAGTACATTTACCTCACCACATTGGATCTCTAAATAATTAGAGAGAAAATGCAGTTTCCCTCAAAGCAAGCACGTGTGGCTCTCTAATAAGTCTAAAGGCTAATATACAAAACAACTATGGATAACATGAAGCGGCTGGGGGAGGCTGGAGCTCGGCTCGCCCGGGGCCCAGCTGAAGAGGGGGACCCCCAGGAGGGCAGACGGGTTTTGGGTGTTGGCCCGTCGCCTCTGGGGGGGTCCCAGAAGCAGCCAGATGAGACTCACCCGTCACACTAGCCACCATTTTCGCTGTCCGGAAGCTGGGAAACTGCCTCACGACCAGATCAACAGAGCAAAACCGGTTCAAGCCCAGGTAGGTGGCTCCCAGAAGCGGGAATCACTGGGAATTCGTCAGATGGAGTCAGGGTTCGGCCATTCCCTCTCCATTTTGTCGAGCCTGGTGGCCCCGCCCAGGAGCTGCCCGGAGGCCATCGGCCATAACATGAAGCGGCTGGGGAGGCTGGAGCTCGGCTCGCCCCTGGGCCCAGCTGAAGAGGGGACCCCAGGAGGGCAGACGGGTTTTGGGTGTTGGCCCGTCGCCTCTGGGGGTCCCGGAAGCAGCCGGATGAGACTCGCCCATCACACTAGCCACCATTTTCGCTGTCCGGAAGCTGGGAAACTGCCTCACGACCAGATCAACAGAGCAAAACCAGTTTGAGCCCAGTATGCGCAGCCGCTTGCGGCACGGGGTCCATTAAAATAGTGGAAACAGTAATGTCTTTTAATGCATTGAATTCCACGAAGAGCAGGAAAGTTTGGCGGGAGGGAGAGATAAGGAGGAGAGAAATGACATACAGAACCCTCCAAGTAGTTGAGGTGTGGGAGGGGGAGGGAGGTGGGGACATTGGTGATGGGAGATGGGTTTGGGTGGAGGGATGGGTGTTGGAACACTGTAGAACCAAAACTCTACATGAGCATCTTTCAATTGTATGTCTAAATTGGTGTAACAATATTTGGGGGGGGGGGGGGAATAATAAAATAAAATAAAATCGGAAAAAAAAAACAACTATGAAGTAAAGACGAGAATCTTGTGAAGGCTTAGAGAATTATATACCTGGCTGTAGAATATCCATTGGTACAGATACATGCTCTTACCCCACTCTACATAAGGCATGCAGGGACACTCCTGCAGCCTTGACTGGGGCAATATTAACATTTCAATGGACTAGGTGAGGTCCTTGGAGATGTTACCTGTGGTGATGGATCCTAACTGCTTTCCCTTGATATGGGCCAGTCTGGGCTGAAAAGTTATAAAAACTGTAGCCTACTTTCTTCTGCACCTTGCCACCTTTTTGGGGGTGGGTCACACCCGGCAATGCTCAGGGGTTTCTCCTGGCTCTGCACTCAGGAATTACTCCTGGCGGTGCTTGGGGGACCATATGGGATGCCAGGGATCGAACCCGGGCCGGCACAGGCCGGCCATATGCAAGGCAATGCCCTACCTGCTGGGCTATTGCTCAGGCCCAGCCTTTTTTGACTTTTGCCTTTTCTTTCTCTCTTCCTCTTCACCCTCTGCCTCTCCATTTTCTTCCCTGTTGGGTCTTAGCACATGGTAGCAGCCATCTTATTTATTTATTTATTTTTGCTTTTTTGGGTCACACCCGCAATGCTCAGGGGTTACTACTGGCTCTGCACTAAGGAATTACCCCTAGCGGTGCTCGGGGACCATATGGAATGCCAGGGAATCGAACCTGGCCGGCACCGCCAGCCGCATGCAAGGTAAAAACGCCCTACCCACTGGACTATTGCTCCGGCCCCGTAGCAGCCATCTTAGTCTAGGATTGTAAACCTACACGTGGCCAGGGCCCAGCCAGGAACCTAAAGTCTGAGGTTTTTCTGTTATTAAACTGTATACCAGAACAAGTGTGAGTAAAACTTTCGAAAACTTTGCTGGATTCTTGTGTCTTTCTCCCGTCCACTGGCCATCAATCCCTTGGGGCAGAAGAGGATCCCTATACCCTGCTCCCGGATTTTGTTGGGGCACCCAGCAGTACCCCCAACAGTCCTTGAAGCCCCACCAGGCATGATCCCTGAGAGCAGAGCACAGATCCTAAGCCTTAAGGACAACTGGATATGCCCAAGAGTCTCCAGGCCACTACCCCCTCAGTAGACCCAGCACAACCTAAATATTTTGCTATTAAATTCAAAGTACTGATCCCAAGAGTTATTATACTCATTAAATTAAGAGGTATAATACAGTATCACTGTCTTCCCGTTCATCATCGATTTGCTCGAGCGGGCCCCAGTAACATCTCCATATGTCCTGTCTCATGCTAGTAGAGCCCAAGGCATCTGCTTGCTCCAGGAACATAAAGAGCCCCAATCCATTCCGAATGAGGTCTATAATACAGTATAGGCAATAAATACATACTGAAAAAATTATTGATATGCTAAATGGAAATATTTGGGTCAGAGGGATAGAACAGCAGGTAGAGCATTAGCCTTGCATACAGCCAACCTCGGTTCCATCCCCAGCATCCCATATGATCCCTGAGCACCGCCAAAAAGTAACTCCTGAATACAGAGCCAGAAGTAACCCCTGAACATTACCTGGTGTGACCAAAAAAAAGGGCAAAAAATTAAAAAATGGAATTTTTTTTGCTTTTTTTTGTTTTTTGGGTCACACCCGGCGATGCTCAGGGGTTTCTCCCTGGCTTTGCACTCAGGAATTACTCCCTGGCGGTGCTCAGGGGACCATATGGGATGCCGGGATCGAACTCAGGCCGGCACAGACCCGTCGCCTGCAAGGCAAACGCCCTACCCGCTGGGCTATTGCTCCGGCCCCTAAAAATGGAAATATTTTACAGAGGAAGTTTTCCTGCTTTTATAACTAAAACTAGTTTTAAGTAGGTTTCTTTATTTCAGAAGCAACAGAGGTCTTTAAGTGTTTAGTAGTCAGTGGTTTTGTTCCAGATGGTAGCTCAAAGGACTGGAGTGCATGCCTGGTGTAGCCTTGAAGGCTCCTAGCAACACTGGACCCAATCATTAAATAAGTGATTTCAACCAAGCATTGAATCAACACTTTGAACCAAGCATTGAATCAATTCTGGCCTGTGCAGCAGAGAGTGATTATTAAAATATTTAATGTCGGGGTCGGAGCGATAGCACAGTGGGTAGGGCATTTGCCTTGCACGAGGCTGACCAAGGTTCGATCCCGGCATCCCATATGGCCCCTGGAGCACCACCAGAAGTAATTCCTGAGCAAAGAGCCAGGAGTAAACCCTGAGCATCGCGGTTGTGACCCAAAAAGCAAAACAAACAAACAAACAAATAAATAAAATACTCAATGTCTTTTTTTTTTTTTTTTTTTGGGTCACACCCAGCGATGCTCAGGGGTTACTCCTGGCTCTGCACTCAGGAATTACTCCAGGCGGTGCTCGGGGACCATATGGGATGCCGGGGATCGAACCTGGGTTGACTGCATGAAAGGCAAATGCCTTACCCGGCTGTACTATCACGTCAGCCCCAATATTCAGAATCTTAAGACAACCTGAGTGTCTTAAGATTACACAATGGAATACTATGCAGCTGTTAGGAAAAATTAAGTCATAAAATTTTTCTATAAATGGATGAACATGGAGAGTATCATGCTGCGTAAATAGTCAGAAGGAGGAGATACAGAATGACTGCAATCGTATGTGTGACATTAAAAAAAAAGCATGAGACTAATACTCAAGACCAGGGAAAATAGGGGTTAGGAGGATTTGTCAATGGCTGGAATCTAACACAACTGTGTGTGTGTGTGTGGGAGGGGAGGTGGGGGCAAGAAGGTAGGTAAGATAGAGAAGGGACCAGTTTGACTATAATAATAGTTGGAAATAGTAATGCTAGACTAGAACTGAGTATTGAAAGTAAGTTGAAGGTATATACATGTCAGTGTTGCAAAACTACAATGCACAAAAAGAAGGGGAAAGTGAAGGTGAATGAAGAGAGAGAAAGTGCCTGCCATATGGGCTGGTTGTGGGGAGGGACAGTAACTGGAAACCTGGCTGCTGGGAAACTTGTACTGGTGGAGGGATGGGTGTTGGAACACTATATCTGAAAGCCAATCATGAACAGCTTTGTAATTCAGCGGTGATTCAATTAAAAAAATTCATTGGTCATCCAAACTACTCATTAAGACATTACCACTTAGCCTAGTTTGGGGATAGTGAAAATACCCATGATTACCTGTAAACGCTATTAAAACATTTCTCCTTGAAAACGCTATATAATTCCTCCTGCTTCTAAAACCACATTGCAATGTTTATTAAAGTATTTTTGTTCTTGGGCCACACCCTGCTGTGCTGGGGCTGTGCTCAGGCCTCACTCCTGGCATATGCAGTACTCGATGGGCTGCATTCAAGGTAACAGCCTAATCTCTGTAGTCTCCCTCAGACCTATAGCTGTGTTGGACCAAATTTTTTTCTCCACAATTGTTCTAAAGCATAATCAACTGAACGCAAACCCAGTTATCAATTATGTATGCAGTACTGTACAAGACGTTAAAATTTTATTTAGGAAAGTTACTTTCATTAAAGTGTTATGTACATTAACATGCATTTACTAAATTATCTAATATTTTAGCTCTCTTAGCTTTTATTTGTAAAAAGGTAAATGTACAGGCATAACCATTAGAAGCAGCTCTTTCTCTCTTTAAAACGGGAGCTAACACCAAGAGGTTTGGTTACTGCTGTTCCGTTATGTCCAGCTGCTAGAACTGAAATACATACTCTAGTAATACTTGACCCAACTGTTGGCGTTGGGCAGAGGTCGTTCGCCGAGCTCCCGGGAGATGCCGGCCAGAGCCACCCGAGGCCGAGCGCGGAAGCTGGGCCTGACGGGCAGCAGCAGGAAGTGCCGGGCCTCGACACGCGGTCACTTGGGAGCCGGCTCCCAATGCCGGGCCGCCCAGCGAGGCCGCCGCACGCCCACGGCCGGCGCCAGCGCGAGACCGCGGCAGCTACTCACAGCGGACGTGGCGAGCGCCGAGAGCTGAGGCCGGACGCACGGACTTACCTGTTGGTCATCCCGGCAGCCACGCCCAACATCTCTCCTCAGGCGGCCGCGTCCCTCAGCAACCTCAGCTCTCAGGCCGTGCCAACCGAGTCCTCCTCCCTCACGGGCGGGCGGCTGTGGGCGGGCGGGGTGAGAGCAGGAAGAGAAGGCGGGCCCGGGCAGGGGAGAGTCGCCTCAGCCGCCTCCGGGCTAGGGGTGGGGATCCCGCAAGAGTCTGGGGGAGGCCGCAAGGGGGCGCGTACTGCGCGAGCAAACAGCGACGTGGGCGCGGGTGAGCCGGTGGCACGAGGGACCCCTGCCTTGAACCTTGGTCCGGTGCACGAACCCGCCCACCCCTACTAGGCTCCGGGCACCAGCTCCGGCATCGCCCCGCCTCTGCCCATCCTCGGCACCGCCCCTGAACAGTCGCAGATCGCGCGATCCTACTAGGTGTCGGTAACGCCCCCGACGCCCACCCGCTTCCTGTCCGCCGGTGGCCCGGGCCTATGGGGACACGCAAAGTCTCAATATTGCCCCGCCCACCGGTTTAGGACTGCGGCTAAGCCACAGTGACCCCGCCCACCGGCTCTGGACTGATACTCAGCCCCTGTGGCCCCGCCCACCGGCTCTGTACAGATAATCAGCCCCGGTGGCCCCGCCCACCGCTCAGACCTGCCGCTCAGCCCAGACCTCGACCACCCTCTCAGGCATGCAGCTAAGCTTCAGTAACCCCGCCTACCCGCTCAGGACTGCCCCTCAGCCCCGGTGACTCCGCCCGTCCCCCCCCTCCCGGCCTGAGGCTCTGCAGAGTAGGGACAAATTCCATTCGCGCCCTAGCTTAAAGGCGAGTTATCAGTATTGGATACCAGAGTCTTCGCAAGAGTGCCTTGCGCCCTAGTGAAAGATGGGCAGGTTCCCCGTCCCCTGCCCAAATGAGTGCAGTTCGTGTGCTGAGGCATTCACCAAACATCAAAACTGCGTTTTTCACACATGGAACATGTGTGAATAAATGTCGAAAGGGCTGATACCAACATAGAACTGAGCATTAAATACAGGCAAAAAATGCACATGATGGCTTCCAAGTGCATGCAGTGCAACCCACAATGTGTAGGAGAAGGAAGGGAGAGAGAGGGAGAGAGAAAAGAGATAAAGAACCTGCCATTTAGGCAGGCTATGGGAGGGGGAGGGAACTGGGGACATTGGTGGTGGGAAATGGGCACTGGTGGAGGGCGGGTGCTGGAACACTATGTGACCGAAACCTCCAAACATGAACAACGTTGTAATTGTATATCTCACGGTGGCATAATAAGATGTTTAATTAAAAAAAATTGCGTCTTTATATGAAACTGCACATTCCTCAATAGAGATCTGTATTAGGTTGTTATAATATCAGATAACAAGATTAAAATAATACAAAGCCGGGCCCGAGCGATAGCCCATCGGGTAGGGCGTTTGCCTTGCACGTGGCCAGCCTGTGCCGGCCCGGGTTCAATCCCTGGCATCCCATATGGTCCCTCAACCACCACCAGGAGTAATTCCTGAGTGCAGAGCCAGGAGAAACCCCTGAGCATTGCCGGGTGTGACCCAAAAAAGAAAAAATAATAATAATAATACAAAGCCCTCTATGTCACTAACAAGTCTCAGCCTTGCTTATAAGTACTTTGGTTACATTCTTGTCAAAGTTAATTTGAATTCTAAGTCTTCATTACTGTATAGAAATATGCCTTATGTCACAAGAGGCTGGAACTTGAGAGGTGCCCAAAGGCTGTTTTAGCCAGGAGACACATGTCGAACAAGGTCAGTGCCACGTTCTAGACATCATATACCAAAAGGCCAGTCTGTGTTCTTCCATGCACCTAATATTCTAGATGACAACTAAATGATATACTGTTGCAGAACACCTAAAAGCCTAGGCCTCTGCATCTGCCCTGGATTGCCTCCTGCAGGTCACTTCATAGACAGGGGGTAGTCTGAATGTGGCAGTCTTATCTGACCAGGCATTCTGTACTGGCTGGTATAAATATTCTCTCATGCTACCACAAGCATCATGGGACTAGCTAGATCTTACCAGCATATTTGCCTGGCCACGTTGGATCTCTAAGTAATTAGACCAGAGAGAAATGCTGTTTGCCTACAAGCAAGCAAGCATGGCTCCCTGATAACTCAAAGGCAACTAAAATACAAAACTACCGTGAAGTAGACGAGAAACTCTTGTGAAGGTTTGGAGAAATATTTAACTGGCATTAGTATTAGTCTTTGGTACAGACATGCCATCTCAGAAACCCCTTCTCTACCCTATAAAGGCAATTCCAGGCAGATCTTGGCTCAAGACATTAGGTGAGGTGCTGGGAGAAATTACCTGAGGGCATTTGATCCTTCCTGCCAGGGAAGTTACATTTAGCTTACAGCTTCCCAGCTCTGCTAGGAGGCTTTTAATTAGCTCTGGGTCCTTGTAAACAGCCCGATGGTCTCCTGAAGTTGCTACATTCTATGGAGCTGATTTCCTGTTTTCATCTCTAGATAGCCCTGCCAGAATGGGCTGGGCTGGGGAGTTTGGGCGGATTTCTAGCTATAAAATAAGCTGCAAGAAAAAAGAGGCGCTCTCCTTTTTTCCCCTTTTGCCATTTCGGCTTCCCTTGGTGTTTTGCTTCTCCGTTCTCTTCCATTCTCTGTTGGGCCTCAACACACGGTGGCAGCCATCTTGGCCTACACCTGGCTGGGGCCTAGCTGGGAACCCAGAGTCCAGAGGTTTTCCCTGCTCTTGGATTATGTATTGGAACCTGTGATAATAAAACTCTTTTAAAACTGCATCGGATTCCTGAGTCTTCATCCATTCCCGCCGGCTTCAGAGGTAGAAGGGAACTCGCTTCCCGACACTGTCGGGGACCCCAGCGGTGCTCCCCGACATCTGGCTCCCTGGGTGGGCACCCCTGCATCTGGAGGTCCCACCGAGATGTTGAAGAACTTTTCCTGAAGCTGAGAGCAGCATCTAAACCGTGAGTTAAAATGGGTTACTTCCCAGAGGTTTTTTCTTTGTTCTGGCTTCACCTATTTATTCAGGTGCTAGTAAAAGTAGTGACTTTTGTAACTCCTGCTTTTCTTTCAGTGAGTCATGAAATTAAATCTAGCAAACAGATTTTAAAGCTTAACGGTAACCTAGAGGAAGAAAAGAAACCTCCAGAGGAGGCAGACTCTCAAACTGAAAATCTGCCCGGAGTTAATACCTCCGAAGGCGAAGATGCTCCTCTGATGGAGACTGAATCTCAAGTTGAGGGCTTCCCTAAAATACTTACAAACTCTGATGAGGAGGGAAAGGGAGGAACAGGTTAATTCCCCGAACCTGTCCAGGCCTCAAAAGGCTTGTAGTTCCTCCTGTTCTAAATTTAATAGTCAAAGAGCAAAGCTCTGGGAGCTTCGCAACATTCCTCATAACCATTCTTTATTTTGGTCTTTTCTGATGCTAACTCTTGTGATTTTTGTGATAAAACTGCACTTCCCCCCAACGGGAGCAGAGTGCAAGTTCTGGAGAGCAAGTTGTTAAGTTTAAAGTAGATGCTTTCCTGGACCTTTGGTGTAAGGAAATGAAAGGTCAGATTTCTTGGTGGTATCTTTATTTAATTCAGCTGGGAAAGAGCCTTAGGCTCAATCTACAGTTGCCTGCCACTTTAATGTGCACCACAGCTTTCCATAGAGACAAACCAGACTAAATTGTCCAGTTTTTATTCGGTCTGTGCTCCGTCCCACGTGGCTGGAGGTTTGCAGACAATTAAGCTATGTGATTGGATATTTATGGCAAACGACTTCTGGCAAATGGATAGTTTTGGTGAATGATTTATGGCAAATGTTACGGCTAATGACAAAGTGTTAAATGTGCTCAAAAAACTTTCAAAATTCGGTTATTGAAGCAACAGAAAACAGGTATCTTTAACATTATCCACCTTAAATTTGTCTCAAGGAGAGCTGCTGGAAAACACTAATGCAGACACAAAAAACCAGTCAATTTACCTATCTAAGTAAAGATTAATTATAAATGGGTAGCAGGTCTAAAAACACCTAATTTCTTTTCAATATAAAGTCTTAATTTTAAATTGCAAACTGCTGTTCAAACCTCCCGATTTGGTTCATTTTTTAATAATGATAATCTTGCTTTGCAGCCTGTTGAACATGGTCCATCTTAAATAACAATAATTTTGCTTTGGAAACTGTTGATCTTGGTTCATCTTTAATAAAAATAAACTTGCATTGCAGCCTATTGATACTTAAGCTGGAGATATCCCCTTTCTTCCAAAAAAAAAAAAAAATTGGCCTTGGCGTGAGTTTAAAGGTAAAAGCACCTAAATAACCCTCCAAAAGAAGGTACCATAAAAAATATATTTTTCTAAGTGTTTAATGAGTAAGTGTCTTAATGTTTCCTTGCTGCTTTGAAGTGTTTAAAAGGTGAGAGTACCTGAATAACCCTCAAGGATGTATAAAAATGACGAATGAAGAAGTTTTTAAGGTTTTGAAGAAAAAAAGACTGCCGTGTATGATGTTCAATGTCAAAATTTTAAAAATAATTGGGGCGGGGCGATAGCCCAGCGGGTAGAGCGTTTGCCTTGCACGCAGCCGGCCTCTGCCGCCCAGGTTCGATCCCCCGGCATCCCATGTGGTCCCCGAGCACCGCCAGGAGTAATTCCTGAGTGCAGAGCCAGGAGAAACCCCTGAGCATTGCCGGGTGTGACCCAAAAAAGCAAAAAAAAAAAAAAAATAAATTTAAAAAATAAGTTTTCTAATGTTTTGTTTACAGGAAAATGTAAAAAAAAATTAAAAAAAAAATTAAAATAGGAGAAAAAAAGGGTGAACTCCAAGTATAGTGCTCAATATCAAAATCTGCTAACTAATAAAATTTTTTAATGTTTTGTTCAGAGATTTAAAGGAAAGGAACTTGGCTGCTGCAGATTCCTTCTATGATGCATGAGGTTTTTGGACTCTGATAACAGTGCTCATTATAAAACAGTTTGCTAAATCAATATAAAATTGTTTTTCTAATGATTCTGTTCACAGGATAAGATATTGTGTTGCAGGACTCCTCTAAGGGCCGCTGCATCTGCTCTGAATTGCCGCCTGCAAATCACTTCGTAGATAAGGGGGTAGTCTAAATGTGGCAGTTTATCTGACCATGTATGCTGTACTAGCTGGTATAAATATTCTCCCAAGCTACCACAATCATCGTGGGACTAGCTAGATCTCACCAGCATATTAGCCTGACCACTAGGACCCCTAAGTAATTAGACCAGAGAGAAATGCTGTTTGCTTCCAAGCAAACAAGCATGGCTCCCTGATATACTCAAAGGCAACTAAAATACAAAACTACAATGAAGTAGAAGAGACTTGTGAAGGCTTGGAGAAATATTTAACTGGCATTAGTATTAGTCTTTGGTACAGAGACATGCCATCTCAGAAACCCCCTTCTCTACCCTATAAAGGCATTTCCAGGCAGATCTGGGCTCAAAGCATTAGCATACTAAAGGGCCTAGGTGAGGTGCAGGAAGGGATTACCTAAGGGCATTTGACCCTCCCTGCTTTCCATAACAGTGGGAGGAAGGTCTGAGTTTCAGGGGTATAAACTAGCCTGTTTCCTCTCACGCATGCTTCTTTTGGGCTCTCTCTCTCTTTGTGGGCGCTCACCCTTCTTGGGAGTCTTGTCTTCTCCTTTTTGGGGCCTTTACACGTGGTGGCCATCATCTTGGCCTACACGTGGCTGGGGTTCTAGCCTGGAATCCTAAGCACCGGGCTTTTCCTTTTGCTGATTTGTATGCCTGAACCTGTGATAAGTAAAGCCTTTTAAAACTGCATCGGATTCCTGAGTTTTCATCCATTCCTCGCCGGCTTGGAGGTAGAAGGGAACTTCGCTTCCCGGCATTGTCGGGGACCCCGGTGGAGCTCCCCGACAATATTGGAATGCAGTAAACTTGTGTTACAGTGCTCAATACTCCAAGACTCCCAAAGCAGTGCTCACTAAAAAATTTAATAATTTGCAAAAAGTTTTTTCTGTTTCCTTTCACAAGGTGTTGAAGTTTCTTTATGTTCTTAAATTCCTGCCAAAGCCTTAAAATCTCAATTCGTGATTAATCTCGAAAAGTGTTTTTTGTCTCGCCTAAAATTAAGCTACAGGTACCAGTGTAGCTACCGGTGCCAGTGTTCCCTTGCTGAAGAAGCCTTGCAAGATACCTGTACCACTGATCCAGACACCTGTTCCAGTGCTCGACACTCTTGTTCCAGTGTTCCTGAGACCCAATCCAGTGTTCCTGACAATTCAACGAGTTCCGATTGCTGCTCTCCAGAGACTCATACTCATATGATTACCGCTATTGCTGTCCCAGAAGTAGTCCCACAGACTTTGTTCCAGACACTTGACTTTACATAAAATATGGCAAATTGACTCTCACAAATTATGGACAGTGCAAACTATAGTCCGTTATAATCAGACAGCTAGAAACACTTTGTCATGAATTTTGCTTTGGGTCCAAACACAAGTTAGGATCCTAAAGTAACATGTATTATCATTTTGTAATTGGAATTGTTTTTTCTATCTTAATTTTCTATATGTTACTAAATATTTTGTACTTTTTCAATTTTTTATAGTAAACTAATCAGGGGGAGTTGTTGCAGGACACCTGTGAGAGTAAAGCCCTTTTATTTTTATTTTGCTTTATTTATTTATTTATTTTTTTTTTGCTTTTTGGATCACACCCAGCAATGCTCAGGGGTTACTCCTGGCTCTGCACTCAGGAATTACTCCTGGCGGTGCTCGGGGACCATATGGGACGCCGGGGGGATCGAACCGCGCCGGCACAGTCCAGCCGCTGGCAGGCAAATGCCCTACCCGGCTGGGCTATCGCTCCAGCCCCAGTAAAAGCCCTTTTTAAAACTGCATCGGATTCCTGAGTCTTCATCCATTCCCCGCCGGCCGAGGTAGAAGGGAACTCGCTTCCGACACTGTTGGGGACCCCGGCGGTGCTCCCGACAATATACAATAGCCACAGAATTTGAAATTTAAACAATCCAATTTCAACACGGAGTCTCTAACAAAGACTAGGCATAAAATGTAATATACACTTAATAATTTAATTGAAATATTAAAATAATTTTATTTCCTCATTATTGGAACCGTGAAATGATATTCATTTTATCATGCAAAATATTTTCATTATTATATTCATAAGATCTTTTCGAGGCAAGTTCATATAGACAAAAAATGGCATAATGAGAAAAAATGAGTTTTTAAATACTAATGCTTATAGTGTATTTTTGCAGATACACTCATATTCACAGCTTATACAATAAGAAAGCTAAACAAAGAAAGCCAAACAAAGGTCTAATAGGTCCATTTTCATTAATACATTCACAAGTTAGGCTCATCCCTAAAACAGGCGGAAAGACAGATGTATGAGCTATTTTTTTTTTTCTTTTGGGTCACACCCAGTTACACTCGGGTTACTCCTGGCTCTTTGCTCAGGAATTACTCCCGGCAGTCCTTGGGGGACCATATGGGATGCCAGGGGATCGACTAGGTTGGCCCTGTGCAAAGGCAAATGCCCTAACCGGCTGCTATGGCTCCGGCCCCATATTTTTAAAAAGAACAAAGTACATCAGCAACAAATTAAGTTAAACTAAACTAGAAACTAAAACATACTAGCATCAGATTACCAGTTGAACCTGAAACTTGAATTAAGTTGGAAAACTGTCTAAAGAGAACTTCACAGAGTATATATATATATATATATATATATATATATATATATATATATATATATACTGTATGTCAATTTAACAAAAAGTGAAAAAATAGAACCATCAACTTAATAATTTAAAGTGTACAGTTTTGATAGTGTCAGTTAAAATAGAGGGTTTCAATACCACCATCTTGAGTTACTCCCTAAAATTGATAACATGTAGCACTGATCTTTAAAGGGATTACTCTAGAATTTCTTCTGATGGGAAACACCAGTTTCATATTTAGATGCAATGCATAGTAAGACATTTTTTTTAATCTAGAAAAAATGTAGAGTTTTATTAGAGAAGATGAGAGAATTCTCAAAATAGGCTCAGAAGTAGCCAGCCCTATGTGAGGGCATCAATGAAGGCCAGTGGCTAAAGAGTATGTTTCACGTGTTTGAGGCCCTGGGTTTTCATCCTGGCACCACACATACAAAAGTTGTTTATTCCTAACAAGAGACTAAGGTGCCAGAGTGATAGTACAGTGGGTAGGGCATTTGCCTTGCACACAGCCGGCCTATGCCAGCCCGGGTTTGATCCCTGGCATCCCATATGGTCCCCGAGCACCACCAGAAGTAATTCAGAGAGCAGAGCCAGGAGAAACCCCCCTGAGCATTGCCGGGTGTAACCCAAAAAAAGATAAATAAATAAAGAAAGACATGAAATTATCCCAGGAAATGAGATAGTTCCATCAGTTCATAAGACAATTAACACTAGGTCTTCTAAAAAAATGTACTGAGTTTTGAAATACTAGTTAGAGTTAAACTATGTTATGGGGGCTGAAGAGCTCATACAGTTGGTAGGGTGCTTGCTTGCATGTGGTCCACCCAGGTTTAATTCTTGGCATACCATATGGTCTCCCGAACCTGTCTAGAGTGATTCTGTGGCTACTCTAGCCAGGAATAATCAATCCCAAGCACCTACCAGGTGTGGCCAAAAAACTAAAACAAAAATAAATTACGTTATATTTTAACTTAGTTTCAATAACTGCTACATATTTAGAGTCTCTTAATAAAGTGTCAACTATATCTGTAATTTTCCTTTATACTCTAACAAAATGTTAACAATTTATAACTATATAGCTCCATGTGTGGCCTTGCAGTTATTTGGTATTATTTTAAATATAATTTTGGTGTTATTTTAAAGTCTAATTTTTAGTTCTGTAGTACCAAAATTTAGTTTAATTTGAAAATTTATATTTCATATAAGGTAGATCTTAGATTCCAGGGGAGGTAGTGAATTCATTCTTGGTATTCTTCACTTCTAGCAACATACTTGAAAGATGAGAAAAGGGATTGGATCAACACTTAAGGCTAACTTTTACTTCAGCAGAAAACTTTTTAATATACCTGTCATATGTATGTACAAATATATGTATGTATATACAGATGTATTTATGTATAGATGTGAATCTATATACACATTTCTTTTATCTTGCTTTTTGAGTAGCACATGATGCTCAGGGATTACTTCTGGCTCTTCATTTGGGAATTACTCCTGATGGTACTGCAGGGGACCATAAGGATGCCAGGAATTGAACCTGGTCGGCGTGGTGTAAGGCAAATGCCCTACCCGCTGT
Source organism: Cryptotis parvus (assembly GCA_021461705.1). NCBI lineage: Eukaryota > Metazoa > Chordata > Mammalia > Eulipotyphla > Soricidae > Cryptotis > Cryptotis parvus. The sequence continues at coordinate 3,873 of JAJIBD010000603.1, read as the reverse complement.
ACTATTGCTCCGGCCCCTATATACACTCCTTGAAAAGAGTGACAGTCATAGATATGAAGATCTGAACCACCTTTTTCTGGCCAACTGCATTGTTCGGTTTAAAAAAATAGTGTTCTTTTCATAAATCTACCAAGTCCAGACCAGCTGTGCAAATAGGATGTCCATCCAGAGGAACGAGAAGCATTTTCTTCTTCTCCTTCGGAAAGTTAATTAAAAAAAAATTTAATTATTAATCTCACCATTTTCTACTTTGATGCTCAAAACTCTTTTTTAAACTCTCAGAATTTCTTGTCCTCTATTACATAATTTTAAAAATAAAGTCTGAAGTACAAAAGGATATATATATCATAACCATGTTTATATGTATATAAAAAATATGTATATATATATTATATATTACATTTTTATAAAGAGAACTTGATTTAGAATCTAAAGCTAATAGATTTATGGTAAATCTCAAAAACTAAACCAGTAACAAAATCAAAACTCATTTTAAATAGTTTACTGAATTATAATTTTAGCACAATTCATCCTTTTGAGGACAAATACATAGTAAAGAACCACAATCTAATTGAGGTATATAGTGCATTTCCACCACCTTAAAGTATTTTTTAAATTAGCCTCACCCCAACTCCTGCGCAATCAGTGAAATCTTCAATGTCTTCTCTAAATCATAATAAGAAAGAGAGAAAGGATATACAGAACCCGCTATGGAGGTGGGCTGAGGGAGGGGAGGAAGTGGGGGACATTGGTGATAGGAGATGGGTATGCGTGGAGGGATGGGTGTTGGAACACTGTCCAAAAACTCAAACATAAGCATCTTGCAATTATATATCTAAAAGTGGTGTAATAAAATAATTAAAAATCATAATATACTGTATAATCATAATATTATGATAATACAGTCTTTTGAGTTGATTTTTTCCACTCAGCCCAATGCATATAAGAATAATCCTTGTTCTTGTGGTTTTCAGTAGTATGAAAGAATAATCCCTTGTTCTTGTGGTTTTCAGTAGTTTGTTTGTCAATATGTTTAAATTATGGGGGAAAGCACAAAATTTTCGTTAGCTTACCTTGAGCTATTGCAACAAGTTTTTCCCTTTTCTTCTGGGCTGAGCTGCAGCATTGTGTCTATAACAGGAAGGAGCCTCTCTCTTTCGCTACCAGGTTTCAGGAAAATAAACTGTAGCAGGACATTCTTCAAGTATTCCAGGTTAGCTACAGACTTCTCACGTGCTCTTGATTTCTTTCTAATCTTCTTATTTCACTTTTTGAGGAGCTGATGTTAAAGAAATGGTTTAAAAAGTAAAATGAAGTTATAAATTTTGCCTATAAATGGATGGACATGGATATGTTGAGTGAAATTAGCCAGAAGGAGAGACAGATACAGAATGACTGCATTTATTTCATAACATAAATATATATGTACATATTATGATACCAATAATCCAAGGTCAAGTGAAACATATATCAGGAGGTCTTGTTAAAGGTGGGAAATTATCACAAACATGTGGGAGTCAGGAGGCTAGGTAAGATAGAAAATGGAACAGTGTGCTAACATTGTTGAGGGTACTAATGCCAACCTAGGAACTGAGCATTAAATATAGGCAAAAAGATACACATGACAACCCTTTGGTGTATGTTCTGTAATCCATAGTCTGGAAGGGAAGGAAAAAGAGAAAGAGAGAAAAGGGAAAGAAATAAAGAACCTGCCATGGAGGAGGGCTAGGGGAGCTGGGGACCTTGGTGGTGGGAGATGGGCACTGGTGGAGGGATGGGTGCTGGAACACTGTATGACCAAAAGCCAATATGAACTTTTTAATTGTATATCTTTGTAATTGTAAAAAAAAAAAAAATTTTAATTAAAAAAAAAAAAAAAAAAATAAAAAGTGGGTTTAAATATTTCTGGCTTGGGGCGGAGGCGATAGCCCAGCGGGTAAGGCGTTTGCCTTGCATGCGGCCGGCCCATGCCGGCTCTGGTTCGATCCCGGCATCCCATATGGTCCCCCAGCACATCCAGGAGTAATTCCCTAATTGCAGAGCCAGGGGTAACCCCTGAGCATTGCCGGGTGTGACACAAAAAGCAAAAATAAATAAATAAATAAATAAATAAATAAATATTTCTGGCTACACATTGGCAGGTTGAATACATAAATTTCTTCTCTTAGAAATGTCTCAAAAATTGGGGGCGGGCGACAGCCCAGCGGGTAGGGGCGTTTGCCTTGCGTGGCTGGCTGTGCCCGGCCCGGGTTAAATCCCCATCATCCCATATGGTCCCGAGCACTGCCAGGAGTAGTTCCTGAGTGCAGAGCCAGGAGTAACCCTTGAGCATTGCCAGGTGTGACCAAAAACAAAAACAAACAAACAAAAAAAAGAAATGTCTCAAAAATTGCGGGGAGGGAACTGAGAGAAAAATAATAATGCGTGAGAAAGATAAATCAATTCCAAGAAGGGCTTAGCAGATGAAATGGAGGTCAGCTGGTCCAGAGCAAATACTACTAGAAGGTGAGAATGTGTTCCACAAAAATGTATGAAAGGTCCCTATCTCAGGACTACAATATATTATGGCATCTGAGGCTGGAAGCGGAGGAGTGAAGCCATATATAGGTCCCCTGATGTTTCTACTTTCTATACAAATTAACCCATGTGCTCTGGGGTCTGGCCTAATGAGAAACAGGAACACAGATGCTGAGGCAAACATGCCCCAGTTCTCACAGTCCCTGCTCCCAGAAACTTAGGGATTTAAGGTGTCTGTAGTAAAATTATGATGAACAGTACTTAACTAAAAGAGGTGTGTACAGTCCAGGATAGAGAGAGAAAAGGCAGGAAAGTAGGACAATCTACTACCAGAAACAACAGAAATCATTACATTTCATCATTTTTATATCAATCCAAGAAGTTCTATCCTAAAACCTAGGATCATTTAAAAAAATGTAACAATAAGACCAAAGAAATCACATGAAAATATAACGTTTTAGGAATGTAATACCTGTAGTCACTTTAAGTTCAATAGCAATTTGTTAAGTCCCTTGGTTAATTCAGGAGATAGCTCACTGGACTGAGTGCGACCACGTTTGATCCCTAGGCCTGTATTCCCAAGCACAATAGGGAACAACCTCCAAGCACAACCAGGAACACCTGAAGCGTGCTCAGGGGTTACTCCTGGCTCTGCACTTTCAAGAATTATTCCCTGGCAATGCTCGGGGGACCATATGGGATGCCAGGGTTCGAACCTGGGTCAGCCACATGCAAGGCGAATGCCCTACCCACTATACTATTGCCTGACCCCAAAATATATATACTATTTACACCAAAGAAATGAAATAACTAAGTAGTATTAAAAAAAATTAATTTGGGGCTGGAGCAATAGCACAGTAGGTAGGGCATTTGCCTCGTAGCAGCCAACTTAGGTTCGATCCCCGGCATCCCATATGGTCCCTGGGCACCACCTGAATTTCTGAGTGAAGAGGCCAGGAGTAACCTATGTACTGTCAGGTGTGACCAAAAAACAAACAAAAAAAATTAATCTGAGAACACAGCAGTGCTTGCCTTAAATGTGGATGACCTGGATTCAATCCCTGGCAGTATATATGGTCCCTTGAGTATAGCCAGGAGTGATCCTTGAACAGAATATGGAACAATTTCTGAGCATAGCCATGTGTGGTCCCAGATCAAAAATCAAAACCAACCAAATTAATTTGAGAAAGACAGCTGATGGCCCACACAGAAGTAAAACTGATCTACATGATGACAAGGGCAAAAGGCATATGCTTTTCAGACAAACATGAGTTAAAATTCACTCCATTATATTATCAACTTTAGCTTATTATTTCATCCAGTGATTATGAAAATTATATATAATTATGTGAAAAA
>JAJIBD010000602.1:0-13589 GCA_021461705.1 Cryptotis parvus | reverse complement strand
AAGGAAAGAACCTTATCTGCTTTCTACACCTTTGCCCCCTCAACAATTTTAAGGGGGAAAAATCAATACTTAACATTCTAATTAGAATCAAGGAATATTTTTTCAATCTAATTTGAACAAAATTTGATCATCATCGTGATTTATTTTGGAGGCCTGAGTCATATATGGTAGAGAGGGCAGGGCGCCTAGCTGGCCTGGATTTAATCTCCATCATTCCATATGGTCCACTGGGCCCCAGCAGGAGTGATCCCTGAGCACAGAGTCAGGAATAAGCCCTGAGCACTGCTGGGTCTTTCCCAAAAAAACAAAAAAAAAATTTTATACGGGCCGGAGCGATAGCCCAGTGGGTAGGCGCTTGTCTTGCATGCGGCCGGCCTGCACCAGCCCGGGTTTGATCCCCCGACATCCCATATGGTCCTCCGAGCACCGCCAGGAGTAATTCCTGAGTGCAGAGCCAGGAGTAACCCCAGAGCATCGCCAGGTGTGACCCAAAAAAGCAAAATAATAATAATAATAATAATAATAATTTTATAACTTAAAAAATAATGACATATTTTGGCTGTACTTGAAATAGCTTTTGCTGATAACTACAGACTGTGACCTTTGCTTACAACTATTAAAGGAATATCACATAAGGAAAAAGAACAGTTAAGATATTTGTATGAACACTGAAGCCAATGAAAAAAATACCAATTAAGAATTCATGCTACATGCACTTTCTAAAGACCATCTATAAAAAAGAGGTAGGACATTTATAACTTATACCACCCAAAATAGTCTCAGATTCCTAAGTGAAGAAAGTACAATAATTTTCAGAATGTTCTTATAAAAGCAAGACTTTGTTTCCAAACAAATCTAACACTCAAGAAATTAATTCAATAGATTTTTATAGGTAAGATCTGTGAATAGGGGGCCGGATCGAAAGCACAGCGGGTAGGGCGTTTGCCTTGCATGCAGCCAACACGGGTTCAATCCCCGGCATCCCATATGGTCCTCCGAGCACCGCCAGGAATAATTCCTGAGCAAAGATCCAGGAGTAAGCCCTGCGCATAGCCGGGTGTGACCCAAAAAAGCAAAAAAAAAAAAAAAAAATCTGTGAATAGCTTAAGACTTGGCCTTGCCCTTGGCTAGCTGCCACTCCACAGACTAACACCCAAAAACACGGTCTGAGGGGATTGCCCAAGTCACATTTAAGTCTGACAACTGCACATAGATCTCCTGTCATGCTGAGTGGTGAGTACCAGACACATGTGCTTTTCATGGGATCTCCTAATTCTCGCAAGGCACCCGAAAGTGAGCCCAAAATTTGCTCACTTCTTAAGGAGTCTCGAGTCTATTGTGTCATTACAGGAAGGAGGACCCCTTCTCTAGAGTTCCTCGGAGTTAACAGCTAACTATCACTGTATCACTGTCTTCCCGTTCATCATCGATTTGCTCGAGCGGGCCCCAGTAACAACTCCATATGTCCTGTCTCATGCTAGTAGAGCCCAAGGGAATCTGCTTGCTCCAGGAACATAAAGAGCCTCAATCCATTCCGAATGAGGTCTATAATTGTTACTGGTATTTGGCATATCAAATACAACACGGGTAGCTTGCCAGGCTCTACCGTGCAGGTAGCATACTCTAATAGGCATCTCTAAGTCCAGCATTTATTGGTGAACCACACGCCGCAAGCGGCCTCGCGAGCAGGGCTGTGATAAGCTGGTCTGCTGGGTGGAGTTCTGACGAGAGAGAAGTCCAGATGTGGAAAATGGAGGCCCTCATGGAGTGGGGGGTCGTCTGACTTGTTGCGAGGCTCTGCTGGGGTGGCGGGCCAGGGCTAGAACCCACCATCCTCTCCCCGGGCGCCTCGTGAGCGGCTGGTCACAGGGAGAGCCAGTAGCAGCTCTGCCCCATGTCTGCGGAGTCTCTGGACCGGCATAACAGCTAACTAATTGGGCCGTATATACTGCCTCCCACTGCTTGGGGTCTGAAGGTTCTCCCACCTTGCTAGAGGCTATCCTTGGCGCTGTGTCCACATCTCTTCCTGCCTAAGGAAAATCTCCACTATGTGGGCCCACAGCACTTCCAATGGCCCATATACAGACACCCACATACAGGCACTTGGGGTCCTGGCTTGGTGGGTGACAGTGTAATCAATGCCTCGTTCTGCCTTTTTAGATCCACATTAAAAATGATCTTTAAATGAATCGAAGTTAAAATAACCATTGTTCTTTTTGCTAATAGAGGTTTTTTCCCTTCCTGTCGAGGGTCTTTTTCTCATTCTGTCTCTTTTATGTCACCAAAAGGAAGAAATAAAGTGACAGGCATCACTTAGGGGTGTACTGAGGTGTGTGAATGAGGCCACCAATAAATACGAACCCCAAGGGATTATGTAAGTCAGAGGCTTCCCTTATTTGCATCAGCTCATGCTGTTATTAACAGTCAACTCAACTAACGGCAGGAAAGCCTAATTAATCATGCTGTAAGCTCTGCATTTTAATGCTGCTGGTGAATTTCTTCTATTTGTCAGTTTTAGGCTTCATTAATTAATATTATGACCTGCTGTGCAAATAAGCTGATGTTTCCTAGGATGAGCCGAAGCCCCCAGACTTCTATATTTTTGCATTTTTCACTTTCACACAGGAAGATTAAACTCATATACTTTAATAATAAATAGTTTGTATAGTCATCTAATATTGGTTGTAAATAGAGATTTCTATGAGAGAAATAGCACATGAATCTTCCAGGAAAAAAATGGAGACATGTGGGAGTTTTCCTAAATTTAGAAATAAATTTAAATCAAAGAGAACAATAAACTCTTTCCCAAAATGTTAAGCTTTTGGTTTCAAGAATTAATATACAGTTAAATTATAAAGATACCAGAAGTCTTCAAAGGCAGTAGAATAATGTCACTTGACAAATCAGCAAATCACTGTATCACTGCATCACTGTCTTCCCCGTTCATCATGGATTTGCTCAAGCGGCACCAGTAACATCTCCATATGACCTGTCTCATGCAAGTAGAGCCCAAAGGCACCTGCTTGCTCCAGGAACATAAAGAACCTCTAATTAATTACAAATAACATCTAATTAATTTTTTTCATGTTGGTGAATTGCCAGAAAATGAGCTTCTGATTTAATGCAACCAGGTTGGTCACGGTTCCCTGAGCGCGGTAGAAACGCAGGTGATGACGGGTGAGAATCACACGTGTGCAGACACATGTGTCCATCTCCTGTGTGAGTCTAAATTTCTTCAGAAAAGCCCAGAGTAATGGCCGAGTTGTGTTCACATGAGCCCACAGTGGCCAGCTGAGGACGGACCGAGTATGGCACCATCAGCCTCACTGCACATGCTCTCTTTACCCCTCCATTGACAATAGCAGTGACCACAGCCCAGCTGTTCTCAGCCTAATCCTGAGCCTGTTTAGGAGCTATGGGAGGATCAGACTCCAAATCCAGAAAATGGCCAACACGGAGCTGTCTGGTTTCAGTTTGTGCGTCAATATTCACTCACAACCACCCTTTAGAACAAGTCTACCTTCACTCTTCAAAGAGCAAAAGAAACAAATCTGCGGTGCCAGGAATTGAACCCAGGGACTCACACTTGCAAAGCAATACTGGACTCCTGAACCACATTCCTTGCCCCAAACACAAGAATTTTTAGGCAAACTTTTAAACATAACTTTGAGAATTCTCCATCTGAGGCCCGCCCTCCCCAACATGGCAAGAATAAAAAAACTTTGTGGAGGTCTAGCTCACCATTTTCGACACGGGCTTCTTAGATGGAGACAGCAATATACTGACAGGAAAAGAGATCTATACTGCAGAGGCTCTTAACCTCAAGGTCTCAGGGTTTCTTACTCAGATTTGTTTTCTTACTGTCGTTCTGGTTATGTAATTTGAAGATGTCCAAGACAATCAGCATTTGCTTTTACCACCAACTCAACCAGATGTGCTATTTTAAGACTGACCCCACCCCTTCTGATAAAACCTAATCCAGTGTCTTTCCTTAGTGAAACTTAAATTTAAAAAGCAGTTTGAAGAGACAAGGCCGCGTTTTAAACACTGTGGTCACATTTCATAGGTACTTTCTACAGAAGAACAATTCACACAATTAACTATTTCCCCTTAGAATTTTAGCTTTTTTTTTTAAATCTGAGGATAGGACCTTCAAGGTGTTTGTGGCTTGTTTGTCTTTTCACTAACCCTATTTGTGCAGATCAGACTCCCTGAAGGTCCTCAATATCATTGACAAAACTGCGGGCATCAATTTCAGGTCTCTCTTCTCTTCAGTAGGAAACCTTTCCGAAATAACCGCACAGAAATAACAGGTGACCAGACCTGGGGCCGGTGGACCCAGAAGCTGGGTGTCCAGCACCGCAGCGGCTCGCAGGAAGGCCAGGGAAGCAAAAAGCTTATTGATGGGAGCATTTACCCTTTCAATACCACCAGACGCTCGCATCTGGGAGGGATTCTCTGCACCTCCCTCGGGCATGATTCTGTCTTTCTTCCAGTACTTCTTCCGTCCATGGCTCGGGGCAACGCACCACCACCACGTTCAGCCCCTCTTAGCCTATTTAAATGGTAGCTCCAGAGGGAAAACGGTCCTAAAAGCTGTTTCCGCCGCTGTATTAGACCCCCTGTAGATTCGAGCGAGTACAGAGCCACACCGCGCGTGGAAGTTGTCAGTGCGAGGACAGTCGCCCACCCTGCCCGAGGACACACAGCAGCGGCGCTGCTGGCAGTGCCCTGCAAAGGCGGGTGGAGGGTGGGGGTGCCCGACGCGTCCAAGTGCGCTCTGCACCCTCGGTAGGCCTAACACTAAGGTTCCGAGCTTGGGCAGCGGGCCACCAAGCGGACACGTGCAAGAGAGACAGGACACGGGCAAGTCTAGAGAGTGGACCCGGGGAGGAAACAAGACAGAGGACTCCGACCCCAAACACGGCCCAGAGGCTGGGATCCCTCCCGGTCTCAGCAGCCCGGGAGAGCGAGCGCCCAGGCCTCCGGGACACCGCGGAGGGCGCTGCCTCCCGGGTGGCCCAGCCGACGCCCGCACCCACCTTCACAATGTAGGTGACTCCGGCGCCCAGCACCTGCTCGCTGGCGTGCGGGACCCGCGCCGGAGGCTCGTCGCCGGGCCGGCCCTTCCTGGCGGCGCGCATGGCCGGGGCGCTCGGGCCGGGGGGCACCGCGCCGTCCGGGGCTGCCAGGCTGGGCGCGCTGCAGCTGCCGGTGAGCCGCGCGCCCGCCCGCTCCCTGGCGGCCGACGACAGGCCTCGGAGGCCCGAGCTGGAGAGTTTCAGGTGGGACACCTTGTGGAGCAGGTGGCCCAGGCTGCCCGGGGCCATCGTCGGGCGCCCTGCGCAGCGCCTCGCCGGACACCAGGTAAGGGGGCCGCCGCCGCCGGGTCCGCGCGCGCTGCCGAGCCCTTGCCGCCGCCGCTCACCGACAGGTTGTGCAGAAGGTCATCGACTGATGCCACCGAGTCATTTCTGAAGCGGTTGTACTTGGTCCGTGGAAGCATGCCCCTCCGTGAGCTCGCCGCATGCACCCGGGCGCTGCTGGAGCCGGCCCCGGCGCGGGCTGTTGCGCATAGCAGGCGACCCTGGGGCCCCCGGGCGGGACGCAGGGGCCCGGGACAGCCCGCCCCAGGGGCGCGAAGCCGCCCGCCGCACCAGCCCGCCCGCCCTTAGCGACCAGCGGTGCGGGGGCCGCGCAGCCCGGGCCGGGAGACGGCTGCGGACTGCAGCTCGCTGGCCATGCAAAAGTCATAGTTTCCTCTGATGCGCGCCCAGCTGCTCCGGGTGGCTCACAACGAAAGCATGACTCCAGTTGGAGCAGACTCTACTTAACAAAGGCTCCGTGAGCACTGCAAATCACTTCCTGTAGCGAAAAAAAAAAAAAAAAAAGAAAAAAAAAAAAACCGCATACACCCACTGACAGCACTCCAGAGCCAATCAATTCTCAAATAGCTTTTTTTCTACCTTCCCAGATATTCCTTCCAACGTTTGATTCTTCACCTCCCCAATCCACTGCCACCCCCGCCCCCTTCCCGCATTTGCGCCAAAGGTAGATCCAGCACCTACAGATGCTCGTGAACTTTCTGGAATCATTTCTCCATCCGAGGGTGTTCGCGTCCCCCTTGTGCTCATCTCACTCAGGCAGAGTCTGCCAGGGAGGCGTTAAAATGTGACGAAGTATTTTTAAGAAAAGACCTTCAGCAAATCCTCCCTGAATTCAATTTTGGAAATCGGCAGGAATTGCTCTCGAACCCCCTCACTGCCGCCCCCTCCTCAAAGAAAACTATTTAATCCCAAGGAAACGGAAAACACCCATGCCCTGAGGTGTATCCTCCCCCCCACCCACCCTTTTCCTTTACAAATCCTCAGAGCGGCCATGACAAGGGTTTTGTGGCCATGCAGTTCCTCGCCACCTCCCCACCGCCCCCACCCCCAGCTTTTTGCACAGAGCCAGCTAAGGTACCCCCTGCATTCACAGTAGTCATTCGCAAACAGGGTTCCCTGGAATACCTACTTCCAAAACAAGAGGGAGAGGGCTTCTCGGAGGCAGGACTCCAGAAAGGGCCGGTCTGCAGCTGTCTTCCAAATGGATGTGTTCACGCTTTGGAAAAGCGCCTAAGAAACGCTACCAACACATCTCAGTGTCCCTCCGTAATCCTAGCAGTCCTGCAGTGAGGGAGGGGGCACTGCAGAAATCTCGGGTTCCACATCAAATATGCAGAAGGCAGGAGGGGGCGGGGGCGTTTGCTTCTCAGGAGTCAGCTGCAAGCAGTGGGCACGGGCCTTCTTCCTCTGACTTGCAAGAGAGTCCCAGCAGCCCCTAAGAGGCCTGCAGAGATTCAAACCCACTCCCCCTCGCCCCAGCCCTGGGAGTCTTGATGGAGGCAGGCTCAGTCGACACTATGCCTGTTCAAGTCCCCAGGTCTGTGCAAGCAAATCCATTTACCTCTCTCCGGCTATGTGGTCCCCCTGAACCGCCTCACACCCTGGACTAGACATGTGACACACGCAGAGCCGTGTGCAGGAGGGAGCGCGTGCCACTCCTGTCCACAGGCGAGGCCGACTGCGGGGTCCCGGACGACGAGGGACAGTCGCTCGGCTCCCAGGGCCTCAGGCCTAGCGGAGCAGTGGCAGGCCACGGACCAGCAGAGCAACTGCAAACACACACCCCAGAGATGGTGGTGGGGGGGTGTCCAAGCCCCCCCAGGTCTAATGAAAAAATGCCCTATCATTCCCAAACCCTGGTCTTCATTAGAAGCAGACAAAAAGACAGCAAAATGTGAATGAAATGCTGTTTGTGTGAATGAAAGGCCGGCGAGCAAGCCAGCGTTTCTGTGAATGAAGCAGACCCTGCTGCCGGCGCCAGGCAGTCCCGGGTTCCAGCGGCCCCAGCCAATCGGAGGCCGCCGCGGTGACTCATTCAACAAAGGCTGGCTCAATAGTGGAAGATTCCATTTCAATCAAAGGCGGGATCTTTCATCCAACGGCAGTGTGGGGGGGATAAAAAAAGATTTTAAAAAACCCCAGGCTGATTACTAAGATGCAGAGGAAAGGCACAGCTGTTATGGAGAAAGGAAAAGCTTCTTTTCAAGGAAATTCAAGATCAGTACTCGGGTTTCGGGGTGTACCGGATTGCTCTCTTGGAGGTGAGATCTGAATGAAAGTCCCCAAACTTTCATTCAGATCTTCATTTACATCAAGGAGCAGGCATGAATGTGCCATGCGGCAAGCTTTATTATGAATGTACAGTGAATGCACATTCAAAACCTAGGCACCTCGCCTTGATTCTTTTTTGTGAAAGGAGAAGAGAACGTGAGTGCACGTTCTGAATCGCCAAGGAGAGAAGAGGGGGAAAAAAAATTCACGCTACACAGTTAACCCTTTAGCCAACAGGACATTTTCATATCTTTAACGGTGATAAGGCAAGTTGAGAGAGAATTGGTTTTTAAATTTAAATAGCACGTAAATGTATTCCAAGTAAGAAGAATAATTATCAAAGAGGGTGATTTAAAACACGAAGAATGGCAATTCACACCGCACAAACTCACCTCTGGGGAAGATGGTAGTGGCGTTTGGAATCCAGGAAAACAGACAGGAAAAGCCCCTAGGACACCTCGGCGTCTAAAGCAGAGGTGCAGGCCCGACGCACCTCAGTGTCTAAAGCAGAGGTGCAGCCCGGTGCACCGCGGCATCTAAAGCAGAGGTGCAGCCCGGCGCACCGCGGTGTCTAAAGCAGAGGTGCAAGCCGGCGCACCGCGGTGTCTAAAGCAGAGGTGCAAGCCCGGCACACCGCGGCATCTAAAGCAGAGGTGCAGCCCGGCACACCGCGGTCTCTAAAGCAGAGGTGCAAGCCCGGCACACCGCGGCATCTAAAGCAGAGGTGCAGCCCGCGCACCGTGGCGTCTAAAGCAGAGGTGCAAGCCCGGCGCACCGCGGCGTCTAAAGCAGAGGTGCAGCCCGGCGCACCGCAGGGCGTCTAAAGCAGAGGTGCAGCCCGGCGCACCGCAGTCTCTAAAGCAGAGGTGCAGCCCGGCGCACCGCGGCATCTAAAGCAGAGGTGCAGCCCGGCCCACCTCGGTGTCTAAAGCAGAGGTGCAGCCCGGCGGCGCGCGCGCGTCTAAAGCAGAGGTGCAGCCCGGCGCACCGTGGCGTCTAAAGCAGAGGTGCAGCCCAGCGCACCGCGGTGTCTAAAGCAGAGGTGCAGCCCGCGCACCGCGGGCATCTAAAGCAGAGGTGCAGCCCGGGGCACCGCGGCGTCTAAAGCAGAGGTGCAGCCCGGCGCACCGCTGGTGTCTAAAGCAGAGGTGCAGCCCGGCCCACCTCGGTGTCTAAAGCAGAGGTGCAGCCCGGCGCACCGCGGTGTCTAAAGCAGAGGTGCAGCCCGGCGCACCGGGGTGTCTAAAGCAGAGGTGCAGCCCGGCGCACCGCGGCATCTAAAGCAGAGGGTGCAGCCCGGCGCACCGCTGGTGTCTAAAGCAGAGGTGCAGCCCGGCCCACCTCGGTCTCTAAAGCAGAGGTGCAGCCCGGCGCCTCTCTTTCCTGCACCAGCAAGGCTGCCCCTGTTTCTTTCGGGATATTCCAAAACCCGGTGTCCGGCTTTTCTGTCTCTGACAACATGCAGTTGGATGAGAGATAACATTTTCGCAGGCTGGGAGCACAGAGGAAAACAGGGGGAAAGGAGGTCATCATCATCACGTTCACCCAGAGCTCCAGAAAGCCTCGGGATCCCTTCTGGCTGCCTCACCAGATACTGCTTTTCCTCTGTATGAATCTACCATGTAAAACTGTTCTGATTTGGGGGCCGGAAGGACAGCACAGCAGGTGGGGGAGTTTGTCTTGCATGTGGCTGATCCAGGTTCAATCTTGGCATCCTTATGGTCCCCAAGCACTGCCAGGAGTAATTCCTGAGCAAAGAGCCAGGAGTAACACCTGAGCACTGCCTGGTATGAACCCCCCAAAAAAAAAAAAAAAAGGATTCTGATTTTCTATTGCTGTGGTAACAATGCCACAAAGCAGCTGCTTGAAAATGATGCAAACGGATTCCCCTCAGTGCTGAAGCGCCCACTATCTGCGGTGGGCAGCATGGAGTGTGGGCCAGGGTGTTCCTAGAGGGGCCCCTTCCAAACCTTTGCAGACTGCCAGGGCTGCCCACCATGATCCTGAGAAAGTGCCATGATTTGGGCTTGGGGAGATTGACTTTGCCTGCCCGAAGCAAGAGAGAGGCAGAAAATCTCAAATGAACGATTATAACCCAGGATGCCTATGCACATATTTTTGTTCGTGAGCAAGATGCAGCTATGCCAAAGCAGTGTGCTGGGCTTATCCTGCTTCCGATGGGGAGATAACGCCCCAGCGTAGAGGTCTTTGTTTTGTTTTGTTTTTGTTTCCCAGCAGAGTTTTGAAGGATCCTCAGAATCTTCCAGGAAGTCAGATGGGGAAGAGATACAGCAACCAGGGGAGCTATTCAAGCCAGCTCAGAGTTTCCCGGAATCCTGCAGAGTTCAGTTGGGTTGGCAGGGAGTGTGGGCCACCCTGACAGTCCCCCAGCTCCCTCGGAGAGTGAGGGTCTTGGCCATTTGGTCTTGGTGCACACACTAACAGGCACAGGGCCCTGAGGGGAGTCGAGAGGATAAATGTCATCTTGAAGGAGGACCAGAACACAAGTAGAGGGGAGAACACATTCCAAATACAGGGAGAATATGCAAATGTTTGGATGAGAAAGATGGTGAGGGAGAGGAAGCAGGGCAGGTGGGCTGGGCTGGAGGCAGACCCTGAGGAAGAATTCTGGGTGTGAGATGCTCAGTAACCTCTTTGTGGAAAGCAGGGAGAGCCGCTGAATTGGCAGCAGGGAAAACGGGGCCATGAGCACACACACACATGCACATACACACAGCCTGGATAGAAGCCCTCAGAGTGATTTCTGCCTGGGGCCTGCAGGGTTTTTTGTTTGTTTCTGACCATCTTTTTCTTTTTTATTAATAAATCACCATGAGATACACAGTTACAAAGCTGTTCACGATTGGGCTTGTTTTTTCTACAATATATTTTTTAAATTATTTTATTACACCACCTTTAGACATACAGTTACAAGATGCCCATGCTTGAATTTTGGTTCTACAGTGTTCCAACACCCATTCCTCCACCTGTGCACATCTCCTATCACCAATGTCCCCACCCCCTCTCATCTCCCCAGCCCACCTCCATGGCGGGTTCTGTATCTCCTTTCTCTCTTTCTCTCCCTCCTGCCTACCTTTCCTACACATTGTAGAATGTAGTTTATTCTAGGACATGATTGGTTCCACTAGTTTGATGGACTGCGTCCCGGACAGCGAAAATGGCAGCTATTGTGGTAGGTGAGTCTCATCTGGCTGCTTCCAGGGCCCCCCAGAGGTGATGGGCCACTTCCAAAACCCATCTGTCCTCCTGGGAGTCTTATGGTCAGCTGGGCTAGGGGAGAGCTGAATGCCAGCCCTCCCTGTTGCATCTGAGGCTCTGCTTGCTATGACTGGTCACCTGGGGCAGTTCCTGGGCAGGGCCACTGGGCTCCTGAACAAGATAGAGAAAGGAAGGGATGGCCCCAGCTCCATCTGATGAATGCCCGGTGACTTCCACTTCTGGGAGCTGCCTACCTGGGCTCTAACTTGGCTACTCTGTTAATCTGGTCTTAAGATCGGCATCTCTCCTGGGCTGGTTCTGATGTGCTGCAGCGTCAGGACAGTGAAAATGGCGGCTATTTTGGTGGGCGAGTCTCCATCCGGCCTGCAGGTTCTTGAGCTCTCACTTCTCCTGTTGCAGGCAGCCAAGGCTGGCCTCAAGAGGGTGGCTTCCGGTCATGGTTGTGTGGCTACTGAAGAGAGCCCCTGAAGGATCAGGCTGCCAAATGACCCTCCTTTCACACCAGGCAGTAGGGCAGGAGGCATGTTGTGGAGGTGTTCGGCCCCTCTGTGTCTGACTGAGCTGAGCCTCCTCCATCACAGGCAGGAAGTAGGAAGGTGGGTACATGAATGTGAGGCTTTTCCAGGGAGGGATGCCTGACCCGAATGTCAACAATGCGTGTCTTAGTGGCAAGATTGATCAAGAGGGGGTCAGTAGGAAATGCCAGACTCTGCAGATGGGAATGGATAAAACTGAGACCAATTCCATGGGTGTTTGCATACTCCAATAACTAGACCAAAAACAACATAGTCCTGGTAGTGAACGAACAAGCATCCCTTTCTCACTTTTCTGGCAGCTGGAAGTCCAAGACCAGCGTGTAAGTATAGCCAAGAGTGTTGGGTGACATGCCCTACTGAGCCTTAGCCTCCAGCTATACTTAACTGGGGCAGACATGGGGCAGAGCTGCTACTGGCTCTCACTGTGCCCAGCCGCTCATGAGGTGCCCGGGAGGGATGGCAGGTTCTAGCCTTGGCCCGCCACCCCAGCAGAGCCTCACAACAAGCCAGACGACCCCCACTCCATGAGGACCTCCATTTTCCACATCCGGACTTCCTCCTCGTCAGAACTCCACCCAGCAGACCAGCCTATCACAGCCTGGCTCGCTTGGCCGCTCAGTTCATCAATAAATGCTGGATTTTGAGATGACTACAAGAGTATGCTACCCACACGGCAGAGCCTGGAAAGCTACCCGTGTCATATTTGATATGCCAAATACCAGTAACAATTATAGACCTCATTCCCATGACTGGATGGAATGGTTTGTTTTTTTTTTCTCACTCCAATTTTGTTTTATTTTTTTTTCTTTTTTTTTCTTTTTTTTTAATTTTTTTTATTTTTAAAATTACAAAGATATACAATTAAAAAGTTCATATTTGGGTTTTGGTCAAACAGTGTTGCAGCACCCATCCCGCCACCAGTGCCCATCTCCCACCACCAACGTCCCCGGTTCCCTCCCCTCCCCCAGCCCTGCTCCATGGCAGGTTCTTGATTTCTTTCCATTTCTCTCTCTTTCTCTTTTCCTTCCCTCCAGACCATGGATTACAGAACATACATTAAAGGGTTGTCATGTGTATCTTTTTGCCTCTATTTAATGCTCAGTTCTAGGTTGGCATTAGTACCCTCAATAATTGTTAGCACACTGTTCCATTTCTGTCTTACCTAGCCTCTGAATCCCACACGTTTGTGATAATTTCCACCTTTGACAGGACCTCCTGATATATGTTTCACTTGACCTTGGATATTGGTATCATAATATGTACCTATATATTTATGTTATGCAGATAAATGCAGTCATTCTGTATCTGTCTCTCTCCTTCTGGCTAATTTCACTCAACATAATCTTCTCCATGTCCATCCATTTGTAGGTAAATTTTATAACTTCATTTTTCCTAACCGCTGCATAGTATTCCATTGTGTAGATGTACCAAAGCTTTTTTATCCAGTCATCGATTTTCGGGCACTCTGGTTGCTTCCAGATTCTGGCTATTGTGAATAATGCTGCTATGAACATAAAAGTAGGGATGGTGTTTCCGCTGCGTATTTTTGGCTTCCCAGAGTAGATTCCCAGGAGTGGTATGGCTGGGTCAAATGGGAGTTCAATTTCTAGTCTTTGGAGGAAAGTCCATATTGTTTTCCAGAAAGGCTGTACCAGCCGGCATTCCCACCAACAATGGATGAGTGTCCCCTTTTCCCCACACCCACGCCAGCACTTGTTGTTCTTGTTCTTTTGAATATGTGCCAGTCTCTGTGGTGTAAAGTGGTATCTCATTGTTGTTTTGATTTGCATCTCTCTGATGATTAGTGATGATGAGCATTTTTTCATATGTTTTTTGGCCATTCGAATTTCTTCCCTTGCTGAAGTTTCTGTTCATTTCTTCTCCCCATTTTTTGATGGGGTTGTTTGTTTTCTTCTTGTAAAGTTCTACCAGTGCCTGATATATCCTGGATATTAACCCCTTATCAGATGGGTATTGGGTGAATATTCTTTCCCATTCTGTGGACTGCTTTTCTATCTTAGTCACTGTTTCTTTTGAGGTGCAGAAGCTTTTTAGTTTCATGTAGTCCCATATGTTTATCTTTTCTTCTAGTTGCTTTGTTAGTGATGTTTCATCTTTGAAGATGCCTTTAGCTTCAATGTCATGGAGGGTTTTT